>JANHGB010010020.1:6621-16768 GCA_026283785.1 Coracopsis vasa | reverse complement strand
GCTGCTGATGGCGGGGGGGGGGAGGGGGTAAATCTGCAGGAACTGGAAAACAGGCAGTTGGCATTTGCAGAGCGATTTGCAGAGGGTTGGGAAGGCGAGAAAGGGTCCTGCGTGGTGAGGGGATGCCCCATGAGTCCCCGCATGGTCCTGGTGCGGCGGAAGGGATGGGACGCAGCGGGGCCAGGTCTGGCTGTGGCCGCAGAGTCCCGGCTGCCCCCTGTGCCTTCAGCAGCTCCATCCTCTCCCGGCACATGTCTGCGTGCTCGGGGAGCAGGATGCAGCCGGTTTCCCTCGCACACAAACAGGGCACGTACACCGGCGGCTGTGGCTTCCTGGATCCCTGCTTGGGAGCTTGGGACCGCGGCTGGTTCAGAGAGCTGGGGAACACAGAAGGGGCCTGACAATGGGCACATGTGGGAGGCTTTGGGGGCTGCATCTCTGCAGGGTTGGGTCTGCCAGGGGCACAGGTTGCTTTGAAACACAGGCAAGGAAGGGACACTGGAAGTACCATGGAGAAGGCAAGGTCCTCCTCCTTGCACTGTGCCACCGTGGTTTGGTGGGAGTCCAGCATCAGAGAACTTCAGGGAGGCCTCAGTGGCAGTCCCACTGCATTCCATGGCTGTGTTTGGTCTGTGTGCAAAGCCCTGGGGTGGGACTTTGGAAGCCCTGCAGTTGGCAGATCTTTGGGGAAACACTTCCCCAAGCTCTCCAGTCTTGTCGTGTTGCAGGTCCTCCTCATGGTCCCCTGAGTCAGGGCAGGCTGGCCAGAAGTTCCCTGTGAAGGTCAAATACTTTTATGTCTCAAGCTCACAGAATGAAGACCGACCACTGCTCTTACCAAGTACTTTATGTATTTTATTTCTCTGCAGCACCCACACTTGTTGGAAGCTCAGCATCCTCCATGGCTGGAGCATTGCAAGCTCTGGATGCAGGGCCTTGCCGGAGATGGAGAACCCATCCCCGAGATGCAGAAGTGATGCCAATGCAACAGCATGTGCTGGGAGCTGAGGGCACTGCTGCAGCGGGATGATGATGAGAGATGTGATCCTCACCAGGAAACAGCATTGTCTCTGCAGACACACCATGGCCAACCAAGGTAACCCACAGGGATGAGTCCCTCCCCAGGCAGGTTTTGCCATCCTGGTCCTTTGTGGGACTTCTGCTGCCATCTCCTCTGGTCTGTCAGATCCTGAGTGGGGCTGATTTCATCCACACAGCAACATCAGTGCCATGTACCCAAGGGAGGAGTCCTTGGTTTAGCAGACATGATCAGACCTGGCCAAAGAATGGATGTTGTTCCCCAAAGACAGAGAGGGTGCAAGGACAAACAGCTCAGCTGAGCTCGTGTGGGCTCAGCACCTCTCAAACTATATCCCACACTGGCAGAATATGCCAACTGTTTGGCTTTTATACAAACCCCCCTTTTGACAGAGGTACCCCTACTCTGAGCGGTCCAAGTGGGGTTTACCACTTGCTATGTCATAGACCCCAGGACGATATTGACCAAACTGGAACTGGGGGACTTCTCTGTTGCCATCCCGGATCACTAGTGAGGAAAACATGTTCAACCCAATGAGTATTCCCTGGCGCCTCCTCTCCGAGCATTAAAAGTGCTAATTAAACCTGAGCTGAGCTCTGGCATCTGCAGGGATCAGCCGCCTTTCCCAGCAGACTGGTCCTGAGCCTCTGCAGAGCCAGTCCTTGGTGCCATCCACCAGTGGGGAAGGTCACTTGGCCCTGCTGCTCTTTGCACCCTAAGTTTGAAGATGGGTGGTGCTGGAGATAAGCCCAATGGGGCTCATCTGCATGACAGCCCCACAGACAGTGGGGTGGCATCATCATCACCTCCAAAACTGTGGGTATGGTAGAGACAGGGCACACGAGCTCTCCTCCTGACCTCTTCCCCTCCGAGGTATTTGGAGCTGGCTCTCACCAGAGCCGGGGTGGGCACGGGGTGGTGTTTCCAGCGGATGGCAGGAATTCCTGACTCTCTGCCAGCTCTGGTTGTTAATTCCCTCCTGCGAGACTCGGCCGCATCCCAGACCTCCAGAGGCACAAAAGCCCCTTAGAGGGCAAAGGGCTTGAGCGGGGCAGGGGTAACTCCCCCGGTGGTGGTGAGGAAACAGGATGGAGGAGAGGAGGGATGATTTTATCACTGTGATTTTGCACAAGTGACCTCCCGTCATTTCCTGACCCCCAAGGGAGCCGGAGAGCTGCCGGAGCAGCGCGCATCGGCGTCCCCAAGCAGGAGAAGGTGCTCAGCCCTATGGGCCACATCCCTGTTGCTCAGAGGCGTGTTCATCCCCCAGGCTCTGGTGGTGCTGAGGTGTCTGTCTGACCATCTGCCACTGGCCTGGGGAGCAGCTCCATGGGCACTCACAGCCGAATGCTGCCGCTGGGGAAGCTGCCCCTCTGCCGGGCACCTCCCCAGGGCTCCCCAGCCCTGCACCCCATAACCTGGGCTTGCAGGGAGAGCTGAGCTCAGCAGTGCACCCCAAAAGCAGCCAAGGACACCGGGGTTGGGCCAGGAACTGCTCACACACCGTGGCCACCTCGCTCCAAGCAAACTCTTTGCTCCCCCCACTGTGAGGGCACCCGGGGCTGGGCGCTTGGGGTGATGGAGGACCCTCCGAAGAGCCCCTTGTGCTGGAGGGAGACCAGCTCTGTGCCGGCAGGGTAGGTTTTTTTCTTCCTCGCTCTTTGTTAAGCTCCCTTTCAGCTGAAATGGCAATGCCTGGGTGTTCTGAGCTGACAATAATTGCTGCAGTCTAGACACTGTCTGGTATGAGGCAGGGGAATCAAAGAGGCCCCTTCTCTCACTGCGACTTTCACACATGCTCCCTCGCTCCGGCTCCTTCCTTCTCCCTCTCCCATGTTCCCTTGGTCTTTGCTGCCTTCTTTTTTTTCTCTCCCCTTGCTCCCCTCTATCTGCCTCTCGCAGAGATGGAGGAGAAGCGTCAGCATCTTCCCCCCCACGCTCTCCCTCTCTGCCGTCTGTTCCTCTCTCCCGCTCCCCCTTCTCCCTCGCTTGCTCCTTCTCTCATCTGTCTCCTCTCTCCTTCCTCCACTCTTACCTTTATGCTATTCCCTTCCTCCCAAAGTTAGCAGAGAAGCAGGAGGGGGGGCTGGCAGTGCTGGGAAGTTAACTCCTTCCTTGCCCTCTCGCAGGCTCTCCTCCCCATCCAGCTTCTCACTGGGGTCCAGGGTGCCCCGGCTGCTTTGAGGCACTGGGCTCCTCTCTGCAGCCCAACCCCATGCTGGGGCTGTGGCATCAGGCCTATGAGAGGTTGGGGGGGTGTCTGTCGGGGTTGGTCTTGGTTGATGCAGCCTGGCTGGGGGGAAGGGGGCTGATGCAAACACCTTCCCAGCACTGGGAACCAAGGGGAGATCGCCTTTGCTCTCCCCTTGCTTTCCCCACAGCCGTGAGGGACCGCATCCTTGGGGGTGTAGGTTGCTCCTTCCAGTGCTGTAGCAAACCTAAAGGAGATGGTTTTTCCACCCACCCACCCAGACCTCAGTGCAGCTTGCTGTGCTGCGAGAAGGGAAGGTTAATCTGAGCTCACACATGGGTTGCAGCAATGCTGCTGCCTTAGGCTGAGCTCAGCCACCCTGGCACTGCCCCATGCCTGCTGTGGGCTCTGGCCAGGCCATGTCCCACTGGCATTTCATGCAGGAATTAGGCCTTTCTCCTGTAATGCTATTAACAGCTCATTTCTGGCTCACCCCTGGACTTCTATTGACCTCTGATCCCTGTGCAAAAGACCCTTTTTCTGTAAAGCCCAACAGAGAATGCCAAGTTTTGGTTAATGTGAGATCTCATTGCGGAGGACACACCAAAAATGCTTTGACAAGGCAGGAAACTGAGACAAAAGACAGGCCGTGAGCTTGAGGGTCAGGCTGCCAAGGCCAGAGCTGCTGCGGGACCACTCAGTTCCCCTCTGTAGGACCCAAATTTAGGGCCACACATTTGGAAGCCAGCAGAGCCGCTCACTTGGCCATCCTTGGGCACGAGCGAGCAGCTCTCTGTGACCTCCAGCATCTCGGTGCTGCCGTGCTGCTTGCTTACCACGGAAAAGTCACATTAGGAAAGTATGTGATGTATTTTTAACTGTCTATAATGCAATTTAACAGCTGGAAAGGAGGAAGAAATCCAACCCCATGCAATCAGCCAGATCTCTGCTGTCCACAAGTGAAGGCTCGGTGGACTCAAAGGGTTTTTTGGTCTGGTTGGAGACCTTGTTTGGGAAAAGGGCAGGAAAACAACCTCATCCTTGAGACAGGCTCTGGCTCAAGGAAAGCAGTGAGTGCAGGATGGAGGCCAGAGGACCCAACAGCTCCCAGCGTGACACGCTTGTCCCCAAAGCCACTGTGCTGCCTGCATCTGTAGATGCTGCTTCCCTGAAGAGCTGGGTGTCTTGGCTGTGCTTCAGCGTTGGGATTCTTCGCATGCTCTGGCAACAAGGCCTACAGTGGAGGTTTCTGGGATCCAGGCTCTTCTAAACATCTGCTCCGCACTGGAGGCAATAACGTGGGACACGTTGGCCCCTGTTGTCCCCAGTCCCGGGTTCCTGCGGTGCTTCCATGACTGGATTTGCTATTGAGGTGGGTCCTGCCAGGCTGCACCACCACCCCCCTCCTTCCCCAGGACAGGGAGGGCTGCATTCTCCCCATGCCACCCTTCCAGCCAGCCCCCAGCACCTTCTGCTGTGTGCAGGGAGGGAGCATGGCAGGGCTGGAGTGTGAACAGGATGCTCATGGCCTCCTGCCTTCCCTACCCCCATCCCAGGTCAGTATCTGCATCCTGTGCACTGAGATCAGGGTAGTGAGGGGTGGAAACAGCTCCATACCGTCTAGGTAGGAGTGCTCCTACACCACCAGTAATGATCTCTAACGGAGCGGATCCCTTTTGGGGACCCTATGTGGGATGGCAGCTCTTTGGGCAACATTAGTAGGGCTTATTGGACAGATCATTTCTAGCTCAATCCTGGCCTTCTGTTGACCTCTGATCCCTGTGCAAAAGGTCCTTTTTCTGTAAAGCCCAATCAAGAATGCCAAGTTTTGGTTAATGTCATTGCAGAGGACAGACCTGGGGTGTTCTGGGTGGTTTGCTGCCTCCAAGCAGCTGGATGTTTTAGGGCAGCAAGTTTGCTGCCATCATTGGTGTTATTCCTTTATGCTTCTCCTCCAGGACTTCTCCCAAGCGTAGTCCCCAAGATACAGAGGAAGAGAATGAGACTGGCTCCAATCCCATCCCAGGGGACACCCCTGTGGCGAGGCCCATGCGAGGAGCAGTTTGGGGGCTGGAAGCTGCCAGCAGCTGGTTTCTATATTCAGGCCTTTGCACACACACACACACACACACACACACACACTGTAAAATCAAGCCATGGGATGGGGATGGGGCTTGATGGTGGGGGGCTCTGGTGAGCACTCAGAGGATGTGGGACCTGCCAATGCTCAGAGCTGCTGCTGTTTGCACACCTTTGGAGAGGGTGAAGTTGGATGGAGTCTCCTTGGACTGGGGGGTATCTCACTGGGCAGAGCATCACTGGGCTTGGAAGGGGCTGAGCAGGCGGAAATGCAGGCATAGGGAAGGGAAGCAACTCGCTGAAGGTCATCCCTGGGCCAGCAGGAGAACCAGGAATAAAATCCAGGTGTGCTGAGCTGGTCCTGGGGTTGTATTCACACATGTGCTCGTATTAACACTGCTGTCCCCGGGCAGGAGCTGCTAGTGGTTGAAGTAGTTTCCTAAAGCCACAGGTACCCTCCAGAGCCATGCCACAGGCTGAAGGGCTGGTTTGCGTCTTAAACAAAGAGAGGTCTGGATATTTGGGGTCTCCTTTTCCCTCCCAGCATCTTCCAAGCCCTGCTGGATAGATAAGGAATGCTGTTGGATGCTGGCTGATAAGGCAGAGTGGTTAAAAACACTGCCTTTATTTGGAAGCTTATCTCCAAATCCTAATGAAAACAGACACAGAGGGAAGCTGGGGACAGCAGAGAGGGAGGACTCACACCCCAGCACTGCAGGGACCGGGATGGGTGATGCTGAGCAGGGGGATCTGGTGGGGTTTGGAGTCTTGAGTGGCTGCTGCATATGGTGAGGGTGAGATTTAAAAGCTTCGGGGCAAGCCCAAGGAACCAGGGCAAGACCATTGGGTCCTAAGAGCCTGCAGGGGCAGCTGTGGTCCCCTCCGAGCACCCCGAATTGGGGATCCTTCCTAGTTTGTTCTTTTTCCTTTAGTGAGGGGCTCGGTGAGGAAGAAAAACCTTGAAACCAAGGAAACAAGGGAGACAAAAAGGAAAATGTCGGCTCCTGCAAGGCAGAGCGAGCTGGCTCCAGCACCCTGGGGTGAGGGTGGGTGCTGCCCCTGCTGCCCTGAGCCCTCCTCTGTGGCTGGGGGCAAGCAGATGACCAGGATGAGATGCACTAAGGTGAAAGGAAGGTTCTTGTGCAGGGAGGGAGAACCCTGGAGGGTTCTGAGCTGCTCAGGAGGAGACTGCTTTGGTGCAAGAGGGATGGTGGAGGAGGTGAGCAGAGGTTTTAGGGGATGCTGTGAGGCAGGGAGGAGCTATGGCAGGCTCAGCAATCCCACAAGGAGCTGGACTTTCCAGACACCAAAATAATATTCCCAGACCCAAACTTATGGGGTAGCGGGGTTGGAAAAACTGGGGATGAGACGTGTGCATGTGTGTGGATGTAGTTGTGGCTGTTCCAAACCCCATAAATCACAGCAGTGCAGAGCAAAGCTCCATCGAAGGAAATTGTTCCATGCCAGACTGGGATATTTCCCCTCAACAACCTCAGTTTCCCCACCAAGCCATAGAGAAGTGGGATCTTGATTGCAGCAAGTGCAAAACGTGACCGGGGAGCCTGGTGTCACGTAGGAGGGGTTCACTGCCCTGCAGCCCATGGTGATGGGGCTGATCCAGAGCAGTGCTAAGGACTTAGGGATGCGCACCACCATCACCCCATCCTTTTCTCTTGTTCCCCACATCCATGGCCATCCATGCAGGCCCAGCTCGGCCGTGCTGGGGGAGTGTAAGCTGATATTTCCCTGCTCGTCCCCCCGAGGGTTTTTTCCATTACAGAGGCAGAGCGGAGCCGCCGCTCGCCGGCTCCCCCGCCTGCAACCTCTGGCACCGCTTTTCCAGCGGCACATTGTGCAAATGTAACCTTTCAGCGAGGCGCTCCTACGGCAGGAAGCCGGGGGGCTCCGCTCCTGCCAGGAACGCAGCCGGCGCGGAGCTGGAAGGCAGCCCGTTAATCAGAGCCGGCTGACAGCGAAGCACACATCCTGGGCAACAGATTCCTGCTCCCTCTCCATCGCCTTCCCGCTCCCGCTCGCTGCAGAGACGAGCTCTGCCCTTCATCCCGCCTGCTTCCACAGCCTCATCCTCTTCCTGACCACCGGGATCGTGCTCTCCCCCTCGCCGTGCCAAGCGGGAGCTGCCCACACTGCTTGGTGTGAAGCCAGTTGGGGACCATGAGGAGGGGATTGGTTGTATAGAGCAATGGCAACCATACCAAGAAATGCACTGGAGCATCGTGCCCGTTGCCCGCTGGGATCCTCAGGGATGCTGTGCTGGCACATAGGACCCATGTGTGGCTATGGTGCTCCCCAAGACATTGAACAGGGTCCCCCATGCAATGACCCCTAGTCAGGGGCTCCCTATGACACTGTGGTTGGGGCTATGCCCCCACCACTGTGTCACCATCGTGTTCCTCTTGCTTTGAGCATGGTGGCAGCACTTTGAGGCAGCACCGTGCCCACCTTTTGCCTGCTGTAGAATCCAAATGGGAGCTTTTATCTCCCACATAGGCAGTAAGTAGCTCAGAGGGGGCTTCTCCATTTGTGCCTGGCTTTGGGCACACCAGCACATCCACACCGGTGGTGGGAGCCACTGCCCTTCGGGAAGGGTTTATCCCTGGCTCATGTCCATGGGGCCACAGCAGCTCATTGCAGCACACTAGGGCTCAGTGCGGTATCTCGGGTGTACAGGGCCTGGCAGCCTCTCCCTGGGTTGAGTCAGAGCTCAAGAGACCCAGGGCTGCATCCCCAGTGGATGCATTGGCCAAGGCGATGGCTGGTGGTGGTGCCAGCTTGAGTGGTGCTCCCCAGGTGCCAAACACACCCTTGTGCGCAGGTGAAGCCCAGTGAGGAAAAGAGGGTTGAAGAAACCCAGTCATTGCTTTTACCCATGCAACAGGCTCCTTTTGGTGCCTTAGGAGTGCAGGGCAGCGCTGGTGTCCAGCACCGCTGCACTCTTGCTTTGGGCTTGCCAGGAGTGAAAGGCCACTGAAAATGGTCACATCCAGCTCGGTTCCTCCCCAGCTCCTCCCACCCCTGCAGGACCAAGTGCTGAGGCTTTTTCTACCCAGCAAAGTCCTCTTGGAAGCATCAGGGATCCCTCCAACCAGGGACTGCCGTAAGGTGCTGTGACTTTGAGGCAGGATTTATCCCCCTTCTAATTGCAAATGGATAAACATCAGCCATCTAAGCAAGGAGGGGGGTTTCTGTGCTCACAGGCATGGCCGAGCAGAGGTGCAGGGGGCACTTCATCCACTCCTGGGATGGGTTTTTGCTGAGGATGAGGGGTTTCATTTCTGGAGCTGCTGAGCCTGCCTATGGGTGCGAGGACTCTTCCAACCACTCTCAGGCTCATCCCCATCCCTGCTGATGGGGCCGGCGCTGCAAACCCTGCCTGTATTTCTCATGTCTGATTTCTTCCCAGGTTCGAAGCGCTCGATGTGCTGCATTGTAGCATCTGTTTTTGTGGTATTTCCAGCCCAGCTGGAAGCAGGAGGCACTTGAAATTCAGAGATGGGAAAAAAATAACAGATCTGGTGAGATTCTGTCTTCCTGCCAAATTCACCAAACCCAGGATGCGGGGAGAGCCCTGCCGCAGGCGCAGCATCCAGCGCTTCCCCTCTTCCTTGCTTCCTGCTCATCCCAACCCATCCTCTCATTCCTGACTCACTTTCAGGATGCTGCACAAAGCCTGACCCTGCTGTTGGAGCCGGGGATGGGCAGATAATGCAGTCACTGAATTTCTTTCACCTTTTCCTCTGGTTGCGGATTGTCCGGGAGCAGATGGCGATTTTCTCAAGTGTATCCGTTATTCGAAGTCACTCACTGAGACAGCGATGGCTCAAACAAATCCCAGGCCCCCTGCAAAGACATCATTTGGTCTTTCCATCTGCCCAGCCGCCGCTGCCGGCGTGGGCTCGGCTTCCGCCAGCGTGCCGGAGGGAAGTGGGAAGCAGGAGAGCCCCTGGATGGGGTCAGCGCCGCACCTACCCCTCCATCCCTAAGCAGAGCCCATGGAGTGCAAAGCTCCGCTCTGTCAGGAGCAGTTGGGAGCCACATCCCAGCTTTGTTTAGGGGGTTTTGGGGCTGTGCTGGCTTGTTCACACAGTGCCTGCCTGTGCCAGTGCTGGGGTGAGGGGAACTTACTGGGAGAGTGCCCAGTTACAAACTGGGAAGCTGCTTCTCATGAGAAGATGCCAGGGGCTGTTTCTGCTGCACCTCCCTGCCCGGTGGGGAGGAAATTGGTGCTTTTAGGGTTGTGAAATATCAAAACAGCCCCAGGAGACCTCATGTGGTCCTGAGGGCCCACAGGCTGGCGTCAAAGGCAGGGCTGGAGGCACCCAGGGTTTGTCCATGCAGGGATATGCCCAGCTTTGGGTGATGGATTTGACAAAGGGACCTGCAGAAGCAGCCTGGGGATGACCACAGGCGGTCAGAGCCCTCCCAGTGCTGGTGGCACCTTGGTGGGAAGCCTGGACAGGTCCATGAGGGATGGGCTTTGCCTGGCCGGCTTCTGCCAACCTCTTTTGGTGCCTCTGAGGGGACCTGTGTGCCCGCAGCTCTGCTCCCGGTGCTCCGGGAAGGGGCCAGGAGCAGGTTTTGATCCAGCACCAGGATAACACCCTCCCCTTAAAATATCAACCCAGTGTAAGTGGGAGCATGGAGACGAATGGGAAGGAACACGCGAGCTCCCAAGCTCACTCAGCCCAGCAGTCGGTCCCTGGAGCTGGGGCATCCTCAGCTTAACCCACCCAGAGACAGCCCATGCTGAATAGGACTGAACCCAGTTTTAAAGGGTTAGTGGAATACAGTCAAAACAAAATCACTATCCTTTACTG
>JANHGB010010017.1:7722-22135 GCA_026283785.1 Coracopsis vasa | reverse complement strand
GGTACACTTTGCCCCTTCATCCAGGACACTGATGACTAAGTTGAGTAAGACCTGATCTAGTATTGGTCCATGATACAAGCCTGCATTATATAGTGGAAACAAATTTCAGATGGCTTTTTTAAGGGCCAGGAAAACATCTGAAGTATTTTCCTTCATCTTGCTATTGCTCTGCATTGCTTACAGCATCCCCAACATCTAGAGATGTAAATATAAATGCTGGCAGGAAATACTTTATTCATAAATTTAATTAGAGGGCTTTGAAAGCCTCTATAATTACTTACTGCAACAATGGTAGCAGGAGGGTAAGCTATTGCTGGTAGCTCGAAGGCTTTTATTTGTATTAAGCAGTAGCAAGAAATTTTCCCCACAGGAGAACAAAAAGAGCAAGTCAAGTGTATTCTGTATTAAATTAATAAGCCACCTAGCATGTTTTGGCGTTTTGGTTTTTTTTCCCTAAATAGGCTAGAAGTCTCTTAAAAGCACTACAACTTACCTTTGTTGTAAGCACCCACCTGCACAAAGACAGATCTAAGCTGTGCACTCACCACAATCATTTTCTGCCTCTGCCTACACCTTTCCAGCAGGCTGCATTGCTGAAAGCTCAGCTGTGGGACACTTGGGAGGTCCCCTGTGCTGGCTCACCAGGATGGTGACAGCGCCAAATGAATTAGGTGACAGGATGCAATTTTGCTCTGAACAGGGTGGATATGCAGTTCATGCATTAGAGGAACACCACTGACAGCATCACTTCTTTTTTTCTTTGACATATTAAGCTTGTCAATGATCAATGCATAAGCCAAAAAAACGCCATCGACTAAACAAAGAGTGCATGAAATAGGAAAATTTTAAACCAAATTTGTACTACAACTTACGTAACATTAATGAAGCTTATGCCACATTACATGTGCTAAGATACATACTACTTAGTGAGTTTATTCATCACTATCATCTTGCTAAGCAAGATGCTCGCAGTGAGTGACGAAAGAGCTCAGTGCCTCAGTTTGAAAAATCAGATGTGCAAAGGCCACCTCCACATGACTCTCAAAAACACCCTTTCTTAAGCCCTAACAAGTATTATGAAGCAGGGAAACAGCACATCTTAAATAAAACTTCTCTCCTCCTAACCAGAGACGTGCTCTTCAGAATGGTGGGACAAGAGAAAGGACAACACAACATTTTTCCTACAGATTGGTTAAAAAAGCTTTTGCTTTTCCACTGCTGAAATACAAGAGGAGGAAATAGACAGTGGAAATGGAGCAGATGAACAGTTGTGGTCTGGACACCTTTGCAACACAGCACCCTGAGCTACACATTAGATTGTGTCTACTCTGAGATCAGCCTTTAGTTCAGGCTCAACAGGAACTCTAAAATATTTGCAGACTGAATAATAGAGTTTTTTCCTACCCTGAACAGATACTAAACAATGCATTTTCTTTTCTGCTTTCCAGAGCTTGCTTCCCTGGGGGAGAAACCACCAAAAACAAAAACAAAAGCAGGGACACAGTTACCTCCCTACACATTCAGCCCAGCAGCAGGTCAAAGGAAAGTATGAGTTCATGTTGGCAAACAGATCTGATCAAGGGCTTTTGCTGGATGAATGTCTCCAGGGGTTTTGGTCTTGCAATGAGTGAAGAAAAAGCGTTAGTCTCAAATTACAGAAGTGCTGTTCCCATTAATAAGGCAGTAACATCTACCTCCCTCCACATCAATTCTTTAAATTATCACTAGGAAGAAGGAGGGGCAGTTTTCTCACCATAGCATTCAATCACAGGCACAGCAAGATGCTTCAGGAACCCGAGACAATCACAATACAGAGCCACATCATTCCGCAAAATCCTTTGGCAAGACTGGTCCCGATCACTGCATGACAGCCAATTTGTTGTTTTGATTGTAGTTTTATGTAAATAAAATTGATTCTGTGAAAACAGCAGCTCATACATCTGCTAACTAATGCTGTAGAATTTAAATCTCAAACATACATGCCCAAAATTCACACTGATATTTTAAACATTATCCTGTAATATGTAATTAAAATGCAACTGATTGCATAGCTAATATTATTTTTTGAACTGAATCTGTTTCTAGATTATTACTTGCATACAACCCTGGGTGTACATTTTCGCTTGGAACTAAAATTAATTCTCTTTTCTACTTTTCAGGCAGGATCTAGCCTGCATATTGTCAGTACCCTTCAGTACCACATCTTTCTTGTGTCTGACCGCTCACAAACTCCCTTCACTTCAAAAATGAAGAGGAAATTTTCAGTGAAAAAGCCTATTACTTTCTGAGCAGAAGCCTGAACCACAAGGATGCTTTGATAACGCAAGAGGAATATGTAGTTGGAAACATGAAAGGAGGAAGATAAACAAAAGAGTTTTATCCCTCAGGTACTACTAAGCAAGTGAAACTTGAATGAGTAAGGTCAGCTCTGCAGCACCTCAGTTGGTGCTTGACTGAGTAAAGACAGTGTTGTTTTTTAAATTGAAACCCAAAGCAAGCAGTAAATGAGAACAAGATGCTATCAGACAGATCAATCTACTGTCAGCTTCTTTCATTACCGAGGGAGAGCCAAGGCCAACTTATTTATACTCTTCACAAATTACCCTCTTGCCTGGACATTACCACTACCCTAATGTTCACAGCCAGATTTAACCAGTCCCAAAGTGTCTTTAAGCAGACAGCCAAGCAAATGGGAACCTCTATTTCTTCATTATCAGAGGAAACTGCATCTAGGGTGTTATTAGACTGTGGAAAAAATAGGTCCCAAAAGCAGGTAACAATAAAGAAAATGCATCACAGTTCCCTAAATCTGCTGCCTCACTTTGAGACTACCCAAACCTCAGCAGGCAGACATCCAAGTGCATAACCAGCATCTGTAAGTTACATAAAAAGCTATTTCACTTTGCTATAGGTCAGAGCAAAAGGTGGTCAGCGTGTAAGGCAAATGCTATCTGCTCTCCAGCCTTCAGTCAGCACAGATCTTCACCATACTGAATGGTAAGATCCTAAGAGCATGGATGACTATGCACAGTCACTATGCATGTGCACTAAGCATGGTATATCAAACACTGATTGTGGCTTTTCAATAACCCTGTGTGGTGACTGTCCATGACATCCAAATGTGTTGCAATTCAAGCCCTAGGTACTGAAGGACAGAGGAACAGCAGGTTGAATTCAGCAAAAAGGTATAATCTTTGGACCTTTTTTACCCAATGTGATAGGAACCAACTGTGGAGTGCTCAGGAACAGAGGAACAATTAGCAAAAATAATGTGGATTCAGCATTTCTTCCCTACAAACAAATCTTGCTTATGTAAAGCCTACAGGATGAGTGTGATAGCTTGACAAGATAAAATGACAAAAGTGAGCACACAAACCAAAGGGAGAAACATTTGATATTTTGCAAAGAATATACGTACTTTCTGTTTGGTTGGGGGTTTTTTAATTTTCTTTTTTTTGAATCACAAAAAAGCAGAAGTTGGGTTTGTGGCACAGGGAGGAGAAAACAAGTGTTCACAACATGCTTTGTAGTTTTACACATGAAAACTAACTGCCAAAATACTACCTGCCACTTACCTGTTTTCAAGCAAAATCTTGCTCTGCTGCCTGGGTAACCAGAACACTTGTACACTGCTGATGACAGGGGCCCCAGGTATTTTATACCCTTAATGTCTTTACCTTTCCCTACTAAACACGAAACAAGACAGAGAACTGCATGTGTTCGGCCCACACTGTGTTTATATAAAGCTTTAAATACATTTTTTTTCCCAGTGTCGAGTTTTTCAGTAAATCCTGACACTATATGTCAGGTACATCACTCAGCAATGAAGGGATCAGATGCTGACTTCCCTTTGGAAACAGAAAAGCTTTATTTTCAGATGATGCAGATGGAATGAAAATATTGTTAAAAGGTGGAATACCATTATGTGCCCATGGTGAGATTATGGAAAATTAAGTAACCTGCAGTTATCTGCATTAAGAAGTCGATATGAGCTGCTAGTTCTTGGGCCAGAGATATCTTTACTGTACTCCTCCATGCCAATGGGATTTACGGTGTGATTAATTTGGTCTCTGGTTTCCATAACAGGTTGGATGCTATGTGGCTCCTCTTACGCAAGCAGACAAAACGAGATCAGATCATGCTCAGCATTTTACCAACATGTATCATGACAGCACAAACATCCAGAACAGTTGTGTACCACTGTAGGAAAGACCTAGGGTTCGAAAGGGGAACGGAGTAATGCTGTTTGAAAGAGGGGGAAACAAATGCTTGGTATGCAGGTAAAAAACACAAGAGTGTCTCCTTCCCTTAGAAATCTGGAGATGAGTCTGGAAGGGAAAGGTCAAAGGAGTTTCAAATGGGGTAACTCGTGGGACTCTCATACAGTTATAAAGAAGCAGCAAGAAAACATGATTACAACTTGTTTGCTGGCCTACCAGTATATAAGAAGAGGCAATACTTTGTCTGTAAACATTAAAATAAGACTACTTAAAAAAAAAATATATATATAAAAAAAATAAAAAAAACCAAATTTTCTGCCATTACAGAAAAAACACCGCAATGCTACTAAACAACAAAAGCTCAAAAGAGAATATGTCAAATACATCATTTAACTTAGACCCCACATGCAGGTAGCAACTAAAGGAATCTAGGTGAAACAGGAAACACTAAATAATATACAGACTTAATCGCCTATTATGCTCACCTTCCCATCATAGCGCTTCACTATAAACTGATCCAGGCCCAGGTCTGAAAAACAAAAAGAAAAAGAAAAACCAAACACGCTCTTAGAGTGCAGAAGTGAGCATTTCTTGGGTTTTCTGTTTGAGTGAGGATTAGAAAGCAAAATGTATTTTCTGAATAACATCAGAAGAAAGTATAAGGACAGAAAGAAATTTTTTTGGCTTTGTGCATTTTTTACCTTGTATTTTGATCATGAAAGTCAACAAACTCATGGCATCAGAGAAGAAAGCCTTCTTCTGTCAGGGACAGTAAGAGCACAGCTCCTAGCACCTCTCAAGAGCCTGAAATCCCCATCCCAAAGTAGAAAATTTCTGCACTATTACCAGGGAAACATTTTGCCTGTGATGCCCCATGTAAACGCAGGTTCATAAAACTCCTATTGTTTTTAATAACACCTTTTGAATTGCTCACGAACAGGAAAACAAAGAATTATTCCCATAATTAATTAGGATACTCCCAAATAAATTCAAAACTTATATTTTAGTATAAAATTGCTAATAGATTTTGAAGGAGATAAGTTGTATCTACATTTGTAAGAACGTAACAGCTTTAGCTAGAAGGGCATTTTGGAGAAAAGCAGGAAAAGGGGTTATTTATACTAGTAAATTCAATCTTTCATACCATTACAAAATGTTTTTTTCTATCTTGAAGAGGAAAAAAAAAATCCCAGCATTTGCAGAGTTTAGGCAGAGAGCTCTCAATCTAATCCACAGAGCCCGGCAGGCTTTATGTACACTCATGAATGCACATATAAGCAAGATGACAAAAATATTCAGGAAGATTAATTATCTGAGCATTGTAATCCAAAGTCAGGAAGATGCACCCTGAGAGGAGATTAAGCAGAGCTCAAACCGAGAACTTCCAGGCCTCCGGGAGAGCACGAGCCGAATTTTGGTTCTCTGAAGAATAAAACTGCTCAGCAGGGCTATGTCCCATGCATTTTCTGCCACTGTTTATGATAATTATCACATCCTCATTTCAATTTAAATTAGGAAAAAAAAAGATGGAAATAACCCAATAAAACCTTTCCCATGCCTGCTGCATCTCCAGCTCATGAGAGAAGATAATAAACCCCATCTATTGGAAAGGTTCATAATGGTTACAGTATTGAAAGTTGAGCTATTAATCTCTCCAGGGTGACCTCCTCGAGCTTTCTGAACCAAAGCAGCTAATATTCCTCCATCACCAGTTCAAAGGTCAAGGCAATTGTCAAAGGGCTCTGTGGATTTGTGAATATTCAAGCCAGAAAGCATCTTCTCAATATTTTGTGTGCCCGACAGAGCGAAAATTGTATATTCATATGCATTTTCAGACTTTAATCATCATCTTCTGAAATTTGTCTTCCTCAGAGTTGTAGGTATAAATGCAGTACAGTAAGTATCGTCACATTTAGAGGCAAGACTCATTTGATAAATGTGCTGATTTTACCAGAGACATGTTATCTGGCCAGAGCTTGTCCCTTACCATCCAATTTGGATACCGACTGCTAAACTGAGCTTAGCTTATACCCATGTGTCATAATAAAGTAATTTCTCAAGAACACCTCCTGTTCCAATGCCAGGAAATAGTGCTGTAAGACATATCCCGACTTCACACATGTACTCCTGTAAAGCTAAGAAAGAACATGGACTAAAAATAGCAAGTGAAAGCGTGTCTTAATGGCACCCTCTGACCTCCCCAGCTGGACACTACTATTGGGAAAGCAAACAGGTTTCACAGGAGACTCAAAATGAATGGATGCTCATGTAGATAAATAGCAAGAAAACATGAACTAAAAACTGCTTTCTTGCATATACATATAAATTAAATATCATATATATTTCTAAATATAGATTACTTATATAACAAAATAAATAATATATACACAACTCTGTATGTATGTATAGAATAGTTACTAAAACCAGCCAAACGACACCTAAAAAGGCAGAATACGAGTACCTGTACTAAAGAAAGAGGCTAACATTACAAACTTTGTGCTCTCCACAGACGTAACATGAGATGGGCAAAAGGGGAGGTGATGGGGGTGTATAATTGGAGGGGACTAAAAAGCACCACAATAGTTAACAGCAATAAACTACAACAATGATGGAGTCAGCAAAAGAACACACTGACTAAATCAGGAGTTTTGAATACAGGGTAGTTTGCCTCCAGACTGGGGTTTGGTCCAGCCTCATTCACCTAAGCACAGGGATGTTGGTTTCCATGTATTTCCTTGATTGCTACAGCATGTAACAAAAGACATGATAAAACAAAGTGTCTGGGTAACCTGAGACTATTCCTGGCAGGAACGGAGTGACGAACCTTTACTTACGCACAGCTTTTCTGTAACTGCATCCAAAGAGAAGAAGCTATCAGGTCTGTCCCCAAGCTTAAGAGCTCCAAGCATTTCATTATTTGCTGAAGAAACTGCTTAAAACACCACAGCTGTTACAGAAATGTAGTAATCATTACCTATGTCATGTCAACCTCATTTGACACAATCACATCTGATGAGAAGCAAATACGTAACCTTGGTTTATGCATGTCTCTGAGATGGGGGAGAGACATTTATATGAAAATACAGCACTAAATTTTGTCACTTACGCTGCTGCCTTTTTTCATTTTACTGTATCAGCATGCCCTGGAAGACAGCCCTGATGAATTGAGTTAAACACAGCTGACAGTCAGAAGCGGTGTTTCCCAGGGCTCAGTACTGGGGACAATGTTGTTTAATATCTTTACTGATGACCTGGATGAGGGGATCAAGTCCACCCTCTGCAAATTCACAAATAACACCTAGCTTGACAGGGACGTTGATCTGCTGGAGGACAGGAAAGCTCTACAGAGGGATCTGAACAGGCTGGATCAATGGGACAAGGCCAACTGTGTGAGCTTCAACAAAGCTCAATGTCAGGTCCTGCACTTGGGCCACAATTATCCCATAGAATGCTACAGGCTTGGGAAGAGTGGCTGGAAAGTTGCTCGGCAGAAAGGGACCTGGGGGTGCTGATTGACATAAGTCAGCTTGTGCCCAGACAGCCAAGAAGGCCAACGGCATGCCCTAGCCTGTATCAGCAATAGTGTGGCCAGCAGGGCCAGGGCAGTGATCATCCCCCCGGGCTCGGCACTGGTGAGGCTGCGCCTCCAATACCTCAGTTCTGGGCCCCTCACTACAAGACAGACATTGAAGTGCTGGAGCGGGGCCAGAGAAGAACAACAAAACTGGTGAAGGGTCTGGAGCTCATGTCCTATGAGAAGCAGCTGAGGGAACTGGGGTGGTTCAGTCTGGAGTATGAGGCTCAGGGGAGACCTTACCACTCTCTACAACTACCTCAAAGGAGGATGGAGGCAGGAGGGTGGTGGTGTCTTCTCCCAGGTAAGAAGTGACAGGGCAGAAGGAAACAGCCTCAAATTGTGCTAGGAACTGTATATTAGGAAAAAATTTCTTCATCGCAAGGGTTGTCAAGCATTGGAACAGGCTGCCCAGGGAAGTGGTGGAGTCACCATATCGGGAGGTATTTAAAAGATGTGTAGATGTGGCGCTTATAGACATGGGGTTTAGTGGTGGACTTTGCAGTGCTAGGTTAAAGGTTTGTCTTTTCCAGCCTAAAAGATTATTATTCTATTGCCAATCACAAGAATATTGGTTCACATCAGTGTTTTACGTTCACCCTTTCTCCTACCCATGCACAACAATATCCCCTTTGCTCTGCTGCACTAACTAAGCTGCATGCTTAAGATCCTCTATAAAATTCACCTTGCCATAGAGCCTAACAGGTGCTATTCAAAAGGTGAGAACAGGCATTTATGAGTTCAAGGCATACAGTTTTACTCAATACATCTTCCTTTTTCAAATACAGTTTA
This sequence comes from Coracopsis vasa, assembly GCA_026283785.1. Taxonomy (NCBI): domain Eukaryota; kingdom Metazoa; phylum Chordata; class Aves; order Psittaciformes; family Psittacidae; genus Coracopsis; species Coracopsis vasa. The sequence goes on along the minus strand of JANHGB010010017.1, from coordinate 13,549 downwards.
TGTTCTTTTTATGGATTTACCTATGTGCTTTTCTGTGAGTCTTCAAAGTTGACAAAAGGAAAGCAAGAAAAAAGAGGGCCTGTTGCTTGATACCTGTGGTGGCGTTTCTCTATGTTACATAAAAAACTCAAAAGACTTTTCCTCTGAAACATTACAATAGGAACTCAGTGTTTGCGTAGGCTGGAGAACTAATGGAAACACTGCAGGAATTAGGACAATCACATCTGAACAAGGAAAGGAAAGAATGTTAGTTATTACTTCTCCGTTTGTGAAAAGACAGTGTGCTAAGTTACAGCTACTGCAGGATTGTCTGTGATACACTCGTAGAACAAATAGACCCAGGCTGGCCTATTGCTGACAAGCTGCAAGAACACAAGCTAATAGGCATGTTTAACAGTGAAAAAGAGCTTTTCTGTCTTTCACTGAAAAGCAGGAGATGAAATACCATTCTCCCAGGAATGGATTAAAGGATCTCCTTCAAGGGAGATGGCAATGAAAACCAGAAGTCTTTCCAGGAGGACAGCTGGCTGCTTCATGAAGCTTTCCTGGGATGCAAGGCAGCACAATGCACACCATGGCTACTCCAGATTGCATAGTGACCACCCAGATCAGCTGTATTCTGGTGCTCATTTCTGCTTGAACAAACTCAGAACTTTCACTATGACCTGCCCAGAATACGCCTTTTATTTACATCAACCACTGCACAACGCCTCATCTTTCACTACACATCTGGATTACTGAAGCCCCTTTTGCTCCCCCAGCCAAGGGTTCTGCACCAGCCAGTCACTTTCAGTAGTGCCTATAGTGACCTGCAACGATTTCCTAACTTGCTCACCATAGTCAGCTTGCTTGTAATCTTTAAGTACCACTATGTATTACTCCTACAAATTCTACCACCTAAGGTGGTATCAAGGGACCAAAAGAAACAGCAGCACTGTGGTAGAGTACCTTAGCAAACAGCATCACTAGAACTGTTATTTCAGATTAGACTGACACCATTTACGCACCAATACTAAGAATATAGGCCTCCACTCTTATTCATGTGATGGTACTTTCACAGCACTAAAATCAAAACTGTTTCAAAATAAGCCAAAATGACTTGCACTCACTACCTGCCACAATGGGGAAAAGAGGGTGTTCAACAGGAGAACCATATTGTCTGCATTTACTTATTTTTCCTAGGCTATGAAGGATATTTTAATGGAATTATTTATATAAAGGAAAAAACACAGAATAACCTGCTGTTACTCTTCTTCAGCTCTAATAAAATCTGAAGTCAAATGCTTATTGTATTTCTGCTGATTAATGAAAACATACGTTCCACAGATTCACTCAAAACTACCCAATTACCACACTTGATAAATAGCTAAACAATTACTAAGCTACTGTTAGTCTGTTAAAAAAAAACCAAAGAAAAACAGCAGCCATGGGCAGCAGATTATAGATTGCTGTTTAAAAAAATATTCTAACAAATGGGTTTCCAGAAAAAATGATTCTATTATGCCAAGAACAGAGTTGAGATCAATTAGAAACCATCATGATTTCCTCTGGGATGTCAGCAGTTTTCCACTGACAGAAAAGCCTTTTCGACTCCTTCCAGTCTTGATATCCTTGTCAGATTTTTCACATTATTTGGGTAACATTTACTCATCATCTGCTTTTCCTTTCCAGTTGCTCAATATATAACATGGACTCTTTTTCTTGCAAGTAGATGAGCAAAAGGGCTAATGACCAAGACTAAAGAACAGCCTGGTAACCATAACATGCAACATACTACATTATGGGAGGAGAAAATGTTGGACTCAGTTTTCCCCTCCAAAGCTGTAACCCGCCTTTTGAGTATTCTCCCTTGAATTTAAAATGTAATCTGCAAGCAAACAATGAGCTGCCTGAGATTTCTCAGGGGGTAACACTCTCGGGTTTGTGTTAAAGCCCAGAACTGTTCTATTCAAGGAACTACTTTGCTCACATCTGACCCCCTCCTACAATAGGCAAGTCAGTCTCTATGAGATGTGCCTTCATAACACAACTGATCATCCACGCCAACCTGTCATCTACACTGAAAGCTGTAGTAATTTGTTTCTTCTGATAACTATCACATAAGCATGCACATAAATGCACCTTTCGCTCCTCCTTGGCTAGGTTCCTGGGGTCTTGTGTCAGGCATTACAGGCTCAAAGATGATTCTTGCCTTGGAATGATGTATTTTCACAGAAAAAAACCATATCTATTTACCCTTCTGGTTCAGGAGATAACCATCAAGCTACCTCCCCCTCTCACTCATTCTTTCCCTGAAGATCTCTCCAGCAGATGTATTTGGGAGAGAACACAGAAGTTCCTGTCAACAAACCAAAGGCAAGTTCAGCATCTCTAGTTTCCTGCTGGGTCTAAGCATTTCAGCTGAACACTTTGCATAACTTCAGGGATCTGTACAAGCCTAGGGAATCTTCCCCCTCCCCTCCAGACCAGGTGAGTGCTTGTCACAGCTCATGACTGTTGGTTCTACAAAAGATCAGATCCATATTTTACAAATTTAACAAATCACACAAGCACCGCAAATAGTCCAGAGCCAGCTTGTGCTCAGCTGCTTATGAAATCCAGACATAAAACCCAAACCATTTCAAAATTGAGAATCAAGCTATACGGTCTGAGCAAGTCACCAGACATCAGCTCTGTCCTTCACAGTTCCTCTCCTCTGATACCATCCTGTGCACAGAGGCACAGCTGCTGCTCCTGGCTGAGCTTCAACAGCGTGTTTGTGGTTTCTTACAGACACAAAAAACCACCACCACAACAACAAAAACCCAACACCCAAAACACACACAACTTCCAGGACATTTCCAAGAGTTCAGATATCTGAACTGCTGCAGCGCATGGTGGATCTTGAAAGGCATCTTTCACGTGGCAGGAGTGAGGTTAACACTGAGATGGAAGAGCAGGACTGGTTTGGGTGTAACCTGTCTTCGTTACAGCGTGCTGCGAAAAGATATGAAGCATTTTCTACTTCTTTTAATTACTGGTACGGGCTGAGTATGCCACAGTTCCTTCTTAGCCCAGGATGCTTCAAAATAATTTCCCCAGGAAAACAATTAGTGCAGAACAGACCCAGAGAAAGCTGGGGATATGGAGGTAACTCAGAGGCTAGGAAAGACAGGAGGACTGCGCAGGCCACCACCAAGCAAGTCCAAGCACTTGAAAATGTTCATGAGGCCAACAATTACCTGAGACTACAGAGGACGTGCCAGCAACGATCTGCCACTATCAGGTAGTTACAGCACTCCTGCCAAGTGTCATGGCTTCATGCATCTTTTTCAGCAGAAGTCCACCTGTCTTCAAAGGGCTGCACCATTCACAACTAGGTTTTTACAAACCCTTACCCTTCCTACCAGAGACTGAGAGGTAGGATTTTCAGTTGAGTTTGGGCAAGCAAACACCAGCAGGGATGGACTGAAGAAACCACCCCTGCTCATCCAGCCTTGGAGAGAAGCTCTCTCAGGTATGAGAGGAGGTGGGAAGAAAAATATAACACAGGACTGCAGGGAGCAGATATCACTGCCCACGCTTCTGTTGGCACTTGGACTTTACAGGCAGCATATAAAGACTTCTTTTTCAAAGCAGCTTCCAAGTTTAATGCCATTGTTTGTCTTATTCTGACAGACAGTTCCAAGCTCAGCAAGTGTGTCACACGTTAAGCACAGCTTGCATACTTGGGAAAGTTATGGCAGGAAATTTTACTGAACTGGGGAAAGCAATCTACAGGAGGTAATGAATTGGCATTCATTTTCCCCAAACCAGCAAAGTACAGTGTAGAATTAAGCTGACATTTTTACTGACAATAAATCAACTTTCCCCTATGTAATCCATAAAAATGAATCAGGCATATGATACCCCACAGTAGATTAGCAGTTTAAAAATAAATACAACAGGGACTCAAATACCCCATCACTCCCTTTCATTTATATTCCACACTATTTTCTTTCTGTAAAATAGCAGACACATTAACAAAAAGTTACTTGCTGAAATTACATGCAGCAGCTTGAACACACAGAGCATCCCCTGTCCTCCTCATGTCTCAGACTTCTTATGCAGGACCATATTAATTCACAGGTCCAGAAGCCAATTGCTTCACCACACAAACCTACCAACAAATAGCACTCCCTGAAAGCCTTGTAGTCAATGGCACTGCACAAAGTAATCCACAATTCAGTTCAAGCATTAACGTACCAAGCTAGTACGATTACAGGAGGCTGTGTCACTACCTGAAGGAGGTTTCCAAGGGGCTACATCACCACCTGCAGGAACGCCCTGAGATGAAGTAGGAATGCTTCAGTCAGGGCAGAGGACACACCCGAGTCGTGACTAAAGGAGAAAGTAGCCCCAGCATTTCCTTAGTGATCTATAATCCTGATTGCCTTATGAGTCAACAGTGCCAGAGGGATGTAAAGTTCGTAATCTGGCGAGCAGGTACAGACTTTGTTTTTAACCTCCAAGTTAAAAAAAAAACCAAAACAACAAACCACACAAGACAACTTTTTTGGTTTGTTTGTTTTGTTTTTTTTTGTTACAACCGGATTTGAAAACATTTGGGAACAAGGTTATGCATGGTTTGACTTTACTGTAGCATTTAGCATTTTACTCTTCTACTGTTCATTGTAATTAAAAAGCCATTTACTGTGATTGTCATGACATACAGCACTTAGTAAAAAAGAACCATCCTAGCAGCAGCTTCATCTAGAAGCAAGTCTGTGACAGTTACAGTCCTCAAGACATACTTTCAAACCAAGAAGATCTAAAATGCCCACTCTCATGCTTTGCCTGCTGATGGGCAGCCAAAGTTCAATTTCCATCACATTCCACTTTCCAAGAGCATCTCTAAGTATCACTAAGGCAATTTTCTTCCTTTATAGTCTGCCTTGTGTCACTTAAAAGCCACAACAGGCTTCACAGAGCCATTTAAGCAGATGGCCTAGCCAGGATAATAGTTAGCGGCTAACACTGACAAATTATTTCCCATTAGTCACCTTTGCTTGTCTCCAAAGTAGGTGTTTTCTGAGCACTCTTCCACCTATTTTCTGCACGCCTTAAAATGCACCAAGCACATATGGAAGAAGTAAGAGAGAATCAGATGTGTTGAAATTAAACACAGGATGTTTTCTATTTTTAAGCTGGCTGACAAAAAAACACCAACATTACTTGCATGGGAAGACTTGCACTCCAAGTACTGCTACTGCTTTTCAAAGTACCAATTCAAGGAGCTTTAGATAGGTAAGATGACAGCACACAATTTCAGCATCTGTGAACATTATCTTCTGTTTACTGCTTAAACTACCTCTTCACTGAAGATGAAACCATGTATTCATATGAGAACTACAGCCATTTTCAGGACCTGATGAAAAGCTAAATATCAATTTACCAACATGCATCTAACACTAATGCCAGGATTGCTTTTTCTTCCCTTCTGCACACACTTCATATCCTTGTTTTCTAAGCACAAGTGTACATTAAACAGCTGTCATGGAAGATATCAAGCCAGTTTCACACTTTGTACATAAACCCAACGCTGAAGAAGTTAACATTTGAGGGCTGAAGTTCTTCATTAATGCCTGCAGAAAGGAGTTTTAATTTGACTAAATCCCTTTTAATTCTTTGAGATACACTGTGGGAGACCAGGAAACCTGATTTCCCATGCTTCACCTAAAACACAAATCTCCTACAGAACAGAAGACAGGCAAAATCCTCAAAGCTATCCAGTTTGACCCGATGAGGAGAGGACTGGTAGCAGAAGAGGACAAGCAGCAGCTTTTTGACCTGGCTCCTTTTTTCTGGG